>JAMQGT020008405.1:0-40049 GCA_024447675.2 Pterophyllum scalare
CTTCACTGTGGCGACACAAGGTTCCCTTTCTGCGGCCATGGTGCCTGGGTGTTGTTGTGGCTATAGAGGCTAGAAAGGGGGCTTAAGGGCTGCAGGGCGGATTGAGAAATGGGACACATTATTTGTCCATGAAACATTATGTGACACAACATGACACCAGGCCATTTGTATGTAAAGGTAAACATTTCAGCGTGACAATCCGACAAGCGCGGACAAGGCTCCTGTCAGTGTGGTTTTATACTCGCAGCTGAGAAAGAGGTGTTGTGGCATCGTGTGGTGGTGAAGTGTGTATGTGGGACTTTGTGTGGTTGTGTGTGTATAGAGCTCGTGTTCACAAATTTAATCCCCATAGACACAAGTCACTTGGTCCAGTCTGAAAAGGTGTTGTCAGGCTTGCTCTCTTGTTTTTTTTTTTCCTATTGAAAGCACGGACAGACTGTTGATCACAGAGCTCCACAAACACAGTTTCCTCTGTGTGTGCACGCATGTGTGTTTCACCTGTACTTCACATGCATTTAACATGAAAGAGGATAATTGTCAGAGATTCCTAATAATGCAGTTTAGAGTTTAAGCAGCAGTCAGAAACACATAAACCCTAATGCAACACGGTGGTTCTTTGCTTTTCTTTTTTCGCTTCTTGATTCTTAAATTAAGAGACTGTTTCCGTGTGACCCCTCATCAGATGCCATTTACTTTCTGGAATCAACAGCCTATCTGTAATGTCAGAGTGTCCAGCCAGATCTAGAGATCAAACTTGCTGAACTTTGAGCAGGACTGAGAAAACAAAGAAATTTTCTCTTACATGGTACAAAATTACAAGCAATGCCCTGGTGACAAGTTATCATTCCCCTCTGGTTGTGCTTTATCATTTGTTCCTTCCTGCCTGTGAGCTTTGCCACTGATTAGTACATGCTCTGCTTGGCATATTAACTCCAGAATCTACTGAATCTCTCTAATACACCACCAGTTTCTTATCCCGCAAAGCTATTTGATGCTGCAGTGTGTGTTGAGAATTAATGAGAATATAACACCTGTGTTAATGTGACCGAAAAGATCGAGCCTCGACTGACGCGATATGATGCAGTGAAAGGAAACCCTCTGGTGATGGGACTTAAACATTCTGTACATCCAGAATACGTGAATGACTCCAGCACTGAGGGCCCCATATGGGTGATGCTTGGGAGCCATTTTTTATTCAGGAGCGCTGATCCAGGGAGAGCCCTTTTTTTTTTTTTTTTTTAAGAGGGAATTCCTCTTGCCTGGCTGCTTTGATACAGACTGGATGGTTGCATTTACATATATACAGTAACAAGAAAGCATGTGCCAACAGTAGAAAGGGAAGCAGACCTCTTTTACAGAACTGAAACGAGCTGATGCAACCAGTTATGGATGAAGTAAACATCTGAGCAGATGCTGGACATGTTTTTGAAAATCATTTCTAAAGCTCCAGCTATTATTTTCCTTACTTAGATTAAAAAGACAAACAAACTATACATTAAAGGTGAAGGAAGAATGCTCCTTTTCTTTTACCAGAAGAGGAATGCCCTTCTAGATTAAATGCTTAAACCACAGGGTTTTTTTTTTTTTAAAATTTTGATCCAAACCAAAAAAAATCTCTCAAATGTAAAAAGCTGGGGGACGATAGGGCCAAAATTAACTACTACGGGCTGTATGGATATGAGCCACCTGTACTTATCACCAGATCAGAGTGAAATTTCTAAGTACTTTCACCTACTGTTAAATTAGAGAGTAAAATCAGCTTCATAACAACGAGCCAGTAAAGACTGATGCTGATATTGTTATTGAACCTGCTCTAAAAAAAAAAAAAAAAGAACTGGAGGTGCATCAAACAGAAATGAAACTCTTCTGCATTGAGTTTAAAGTTAGTAGTGCTACTGTAGAAAAACATGTTAGTTTTAAGAAAAGATAGGTCCGTATTGGAGATATTGTGTTAGAGGTATTCTGACCTGCAGGGTCAGAATAAAATGTTCTGCTCTGTCTGGCCAACAGCAAAAACCTATTACCAAAAAAATTTAGATTCATATTTAAGAAGTTCAAACCAGTAATTTTTTTGAAAGTAAATTTTATGTTTGGGCTTAAACAGTTGCAGACATATGTCCAAACAATTAACTTATTAACTGTACACTTACTCTTGGGTACACATATTCCATCATTTCTCATAATGCATTCAAAATCTATCAGTGTTCCACTGAATTTTGTACAGGTTCTTTAAATCATGACTGCAGACAGAACAGAATTGGGGCTCGTTTTGGTCTTCAGACACACACCTGAGTACACAAATCACCATCATCTGCAGAATATCGCCATTACGCTGGAGCGGCTCACGAGAATCCAGTTTTGATAAAACACTCTGGAGAAAGCTTTGCCGCAGCGTCTGATGCCAAATGGAAAGAAGGGGCCCCTATGGAACATAAAAACACCACCAAATGAGAGCAATGACATGCTTCTTTTAACTTCTTCTCCTCAATAAAGATCATTCATCAGGCAGAACCATCCCTTCTGGAATGTGTGATTGGAAATGAGGGATGTTAAATCCCTCTCCTGGACACTTCATCCATCTTCAACACGCCACTGGTCTGGGCACCACTGGCCTGGAGATGAACCGCTGAACCAGACGCTTCCATTCAACCAGTCTCTTCTACTTTCTTTTAAAATAATAATGGTAAGCACCACCAAATGCGTGGAACCTAAAATCGGGCGGTCACATCATAATTTCACTGGGGCAGTCAGGCATCTCGAACCTGCATCCAATTTAGAGAGATATGGGGAGAAGAGGAGACAGGACCCCCCCCCCACCCATGCACCTCCTAAAACAAAACAGATGCTGGATATTAAGTGTCCACCTGTGTGTGTCCTCACAGGTGTGTGTGTGTGTGTGTGTGTGTGTGTGTGTGTGTGTGTGTGTGTGTATCAGATGTATACATGGACTAGAAAAGGTGATCGTGTTGTGACATGGGGTATAGCCTAACCTTTGGAAGGAAACAATCCAACTCTGTGATGGCCTTTCCGGTGATGACACGCATGGAGAAACCTCAGGAATCAGATGGCATTCACCCTCTGATTCCCTATCATAACGCCATTCTCTCACTATTATCATGATGGCGACGGTTATAGCTGGATATACAGAGCTCGCAATCATTCTCGTGATACGGAGGGAAGGAAGAGAGAGATGGATGTTAATGCTACACAGCTTGCATAATTTCGCTGTGTTCTAGGTCTCATAAATATGACTGATGGCGACACCCAGTCTGTTGAATTACATTTACATATAGATTTACATTGCCATCAACATGTAATAATAGCACAGCCCTGAAGGTTCATAGGAGACACTCACACATGCATTCACATACCAAGTGAACATACCTACATATTCAAAGGCTTTATAGCTGATATTTGGACCTTACTGTGGAAGTATGCATCAGAGTAGGGATGTAGTGGAAAAACATAGGATCCTGAGGGATGTTTTGTCTGCAGAAACCGTAGAAAACTGCAGAAAAGCTTATTTTTATTTATTTATTTTTGGAAGTAGAACAACTTAGCTGACTTCACTGTCAAATTTGACAGTGACAGCTTTTACCAGCAGAGGTTCACTTTCGTGAAGCACAAAGAAAATCCATCGTAAGTACACAAGACTTGCATAGCAACTGCTAGATGATTCAGAGCTCTTTTTTTGTTGACAGTTTTAGACAATTTCTCTTTCTCAGACGGTCACAGCAAAGAGCTGGAAGCAAATAAGAAGAAATGGGGAAGTTCCTCATCTGGACCAAATCAGTATCTCCATCCCCTTGACTGCCAGCACACTTCCAAGTTATTTTAAGTGATTTTTAAGCTAAATTCTAACTGGATTTCTTTTTGTGCAGTCAGACTTAAGCCAGGGGTTTCATATGGTGATGCTTAACAGGTAAAGCAGCAGAGAAAATGTTCATGAAGTCCATCCACACAAGCAAACACACAACCTATAAAGCAAACAGCAACAACACTTTTTTCTATTCTCTAATTCACAACTTCCTTAAATTACCTTATGGTACCACAAGGGATTATGACCTCAAAATCTTTTGACATAAACATAAACATTTGCATTTCATCCTTTCTTTTGTGTTTCTTTTCTTTTTTACACTATTGTTGGAATAATATTTTAATAACAAAACTAAATTGTAGTTGAATTATTCTAAAAGAACTCCAAATCACAGAACAACATACTTTTTAAAAATATCAGAATAGGCCATTATAAAATGATAATATAGAGAAAAAAACTAAATGTATACCCAGCATTGGGAAGAACAGTCATTATAGTGATTACACCACAGCAGATATGACAGAGAATATTAAGGTCGTTTGAGTAGTTTTGACACAATATTTTGAGTTTTCAGTCCTCTTAAGTGCAGTTTACTTTTATTGTGACCCACAGAGGTACAAAAACCCAAAATAAAAGCACAACAATAGAAACAACAAATTTTCACAAATCACTACAGCAAAACTGAAACTAAACATTTAACCCAACATAAAAAACACATACACAACATTTAAAGAAATGTCTTTATCAAACGTTATTAATTTTCTTTTGTTTTCTGTTCTGTGAGTTGCTTTGTTCCGGTTGTTGTTCTTTTTAGCGTTTTCAATAAATAAAAAATAATTATTGTAGCTAAAATACTGGTCTGTAAGTTATTACTTTTCTTATTAAAAAAAAGAAAACGGTAGAAATACTTCTTTTTGGCAAAGGGGAGAAAACAAATCCAATGTCATATAAGTATTCATAGAAAGGCTCTTCTTCTTGGTATCAGGGGAAAATTACCTGTGCTGGGAAAATCATGACCTCTCAGTGTCCTCCGACAGCCACTTTCTTACAGCACTCATGACCTTCTCTTCACAGTAACCGTCTCCTTGTTAGTCGAAGTGAAATGTTACGATCGGCCAACTTATTTTCCTCGGACAAACCCGGAAGTTGTTTGTCTGCCTCCTGGTTTGGAGGCAGGGGAGAGCAGCTCCAACCTTCGGTAGCAGAACCTGTGCAGTTTGTTTCCAAAGGTGAGCTCATATCTGCTGACATCATAAATTAAACACGCACAGTGGTGGCCTTGAGTAGGGATGCGTTAGCTGCGCGTATTTGTGTTCTTTAATGTGTGTTTAAGGCTGAAGTACTCCATTGTTTACATCCGAGCGGCTTCTCTGCTGCTGCTTATAAACACGTGGATGGAACTGAGTGACACATGCTAGCCAGGAACTGCCGGCACGTTAAAATAAGTTAAAATACACCCTGCTCAGCGACAGTTTTCCGGCTATATGTGTTACCGTTCAATGAAAACGTCGGTACTCTGATAAAGAGCTAACATATTCCCCAGTAAGCTAGCGTGTTAGCATTGAGCTAGCCAGGGCTACCAATAGGCTAACTACAGTTATGGGGGTACACAGTTATAATAGTGAGGTTTCTGTCAGTCACTGAGGTGTGACCAGGCCGCTGGATGTCTGGAATTAAATCCTGTCACTCTAGTCTGTTTGTGTGAACCCAGCACACACACATGAGTGAGTGGATGTTATAAAGTGCACGTACACATGTTCGCAACACAAGTGAAATCACATTCAAAATAACTAAAGACAACAATCTGTATAAAAGGCCTTATTTTACAGAGCGGTACCGGTGTCGTGCCAGAAATGGATTTCCGCTATTTGCCAAAAAATAATTGGTTGTATTTAAACTGTTGTAAATGACGTTTCTGGTCTGTAATCTGTGAAGCTTGTGTCAAACATATCTCTTATGAATGATCAAGTCATTTTGAGCCAGAAACACCATTACTATCACAAGGTAGAAGCTGCAATCACTTTATGACAAAGTTGAATTTTTTAATATTAATTGACATTAAACATTTCTTTTTCCAGAGAGATCTGGCCAGGAGGGCAGCAGTAATTGCCACAAATATAACATCACAGTTTTATAAAGGTATTTTAAGTGTCCAAAAAGGACTGAATTGATTATAATAACATTAACACAGAGCCATAAAGACACTTGCAAGACAGGCCATTTCTTTATTTTATATATATATATATATATATATATATATATATATATATATATATATGCATGCTCTCCATAAATCCTGTTGACTAAAGTCTATTTACCAATATAAAGGAAAGATATTACATGTCAAAAACACATAGGAAATTACTTTTTGGGAGACAGTCACTTTTTGGCACAACACTGGTATTCAACTGTTGTAAATTACTTGTTGAGCTATCAAATATATCTCTCATGAATAATATCAAGTCATTTTATATATGCTTTATTTGTCCAGGTAAAAAGTCTCTTTGACATTAAAAATGTCATTTTTCTAGAGAGACCTGGCCAAAAGCACAGCAGAAACTGCAACAGAACGTAACAGTTTTACAATGGTATTTTAAGTGGCAAAAAAGAAATTCCTGAATGAGAATACAAAGTCATAAGGATACTTGCAAAAGTGATCATTTCTTTATTTTATATATAAAACTCCTTCATAAATCCTTTTGACTACAGCCTGTTTACCAATATAAGCAAAGATATTAGACTGAAGAAACACATAGAAACATCTGCAATCAGTATTCTAGCACAGCACCCATTTAGAGCCTGGCTGATACTGATTTTTAGACAGTTGTCTATTCCAATGTCGATATATCAGCCGATATTCTTTGGATACATATAGCATATAGTGCTGAGAGTGTTATACACACTGTAGTCACCAGTGCTGTGCTTTGCAAAATATGTGATAACACTATTTCTAAGTTATACCAAACATCTTAAAGGCCAATAATCACCAACCAATGTATCGGTCATGCTCTAAAGTTAATACTGTATTACTGGGTCAGTATGCTTTTTTTTTAGTAGTGTAACTAAAAGATGTCTTCATAGTTTTTAAGATGATCATGTGCTTTGTTTGTGGGATCATGCTCTGAATCATAACTACACTGATCGGTTAAGCTGATTTTTTTTTCTTCTTTTTTTCCCCTGAAATTTTAAATGTAGTTGAAGTCCATCCATTTTCTTCAGGTGAGCAGATAACTCGCACTCACATTCTCACCTGCGGACATCCATTCATTTTACTGAAAGGTTCTTGCACTCATGCTCATTCACAGTTGAGTAATATGTAGGAGTTTGTCTATTATTTTGGTTAAATAAATAACAGCTATGAAGTACATTTTTGGAGTTCCTGGTTCACTTGGTTTTTTAAATTTATTTTTATTTTTTTAAACCAAAACTTAAGAGAAATTCAAGCTTGTATTTCCTGTTTCGGTGTAAACCCGTGGGGACTTGCCTCGTGTGTGAATATGCACAGCTGGACAATAGAAACATCAGTGCTTAATATTTGTTGAACAGTACAAAATTCATCGTGTCCTAATGTGCAACACATTTCAGCTGCATTCGTAGGTTGTACTAATGCAACACTTTAGCCAAAGTCTGTATGAAGTTTTAATTTAAAAAAATGTCATTGCAACACTAATTTAAATGTACTTTTAGGAAGCTGAGCACAGCTTGCTGCATTCCATTCAAGTAGATCGGTAAGGTGTGACAGTCAGACTGTGAGCAGGCATTATGATCAGGGCTGAAACTGAAGTAACTAAAGAGAATTTAGCCACCTTTGCATCTTTAATTTACACCTATGCTTGTTTTCTGTTTTCTTTTCTTTTTTCTGTCAGAAACATGCCCAAAAGTTTCATAAGAAAAAGTCCTCTTTGAGTCATGAAGCTGAGTTGCTTCACCAAAACAGATGCAACAGAGCTAACAGAGTCCAGGGTTGTTGTTCGAGTAGCATTTTAATTGAGGAGATTGGGAGAAATCACCTGTGTTGGTGGACCATGACTGTACCCAGGCTTTAAGTACAGTACATTAAATTCCACTACTGTAAAACACAGTCAGTCATTTGTCAGCCCCCAGTCCCTGAGAGCTGCTGAAACTTTCAACACAACGGTCGCCCCTCACCAGCCGGTAAGACTTTCTGTCCCTTTAATCCCTGGTGGCCGGCTTGTGACCGTGTAGCGTGGCGTTTATGCAGTGTGTGTGCGGCCTGGGAGCCAATCATCTCCAGCCATCATGGCACAGACACGCAGGACTGGACAGAGCAATGGGCCGGTGCCCCTTCTCTGTCGTGTGTGTGTGTGTGTGTGTGTGTGTGTGTTAGAAAAAGGCAGACAAGGACTGGGAAAATTAACAGCACAGTGTGTCATATAGAGTGTAGTAACTAACTAATTTAGCAGCTTTTGACACAATCGATCACAGTGGTGTCAGGATTATGGCATGTTAAGTGTTATTTAAAATCGTCACCTGGCAGGTAACAGACTTGGATCCAAACTGCTTGATCCAATCAACACAGCTCTGATGAAAAAGTCTGCAGGTAAAAAAAAAAATTCTGGGTGCTGCTGAGCTGTGTCCTCTCAGCTTTCTTAACAAGGCCTTATGGTTTTCAGAAAAAGACAGAAAAGACAAAAGTTTCCTGTAATTGATGTTGGCCTGTGATCCCTTCAGTTCAAAAGTGCTGTGGATGCATGGTGAATAACTTGAGAGGAAAACGACTACAGCACAATCCAGGTAACAATGTAGGGCTACCAATTAGATATATTGGCTTATATATTGGACAAGATGTGGCTGATCAGTGTTAAATATTTAATGGTGAGATATAAAAGTTTGATGTGCACAAATTAAAAAAAAAAAGAAAAGAAAAATGATAAACATTGCCAGAATTGGATTGGTATTTGTGTAGACTTTGTAACTGATATCAGGGCAAATAAAGTTCTAATGATCTTGATTTTATCTTATTTTTTTAAATTCTATTCTTTGTCTTCTCGCAAACATGCTAAGAGAGTAGTTGACAGCAGCAGAAGAGCACTTTTTAAAAAAAATTTTTTTTTAATGAACAAACACACACTGTTACAACACTAGTAAAACCACATTTTGCTGTTTTTGCCTCCTGGGTGTGATTTTTCTGAATAAAGTCCTGAACAGGTGATTCTGAATACAATGTGAATGTTTGGAAAGTGCCAAACATAAAGATCTGCTGCTGTGTGGTGGGCTGCTAGGGATTGCCTACTTTAGGTTGGGAACCAGTGTCAGACGTTTAGACATGAATTGTAAAAAAACTGCTAAAATAATCTGTTACATGAAATTGTAATTAATCAGCAGCTGTTTTGGTAATTGAACTTTGCTTAAATCCAGTCTCTCAGGTGTAAGGAGTTTTTGCCTTTGTTACTTAATAATGATTTAGAGAATATGGTGCTATATTACGTTAACTTTGTGCGTTTAAGTCGCCATCTTCTCAGAGTGCATGCATGTGGTCGCGAGGACGTACCAGCATCTACCAGGACCGGGAGAAGTTAGAGGATGATCTCTATCCAGAGGAAGAAGGGGACTCTGAAGGGTCAGACGCTCAGCAGTGAGCTGGAGTGCCACCTCTATAGCCAGCTCCACTCCTCCAATCCTGGGGAGCTCGAGGAGCAGGAGAACTGGAAGATGCCAGGGGGATGCAAAGAGAGGACTCACGACGAAAGAGGGTGATCCGAGAAGATTACAGATGGTGATGGAGGACCAGCCCACACAACAGAACTCAAGTCTCTGACACCCACTAATGGCATGATATGCAAGAAAGAGAAAGAAAAGTTGAACAAACAGGATAAACTGAGAAGAAGAAAAGTGAGTCTACAGGGTCACAGAAGGATCATATTCACCTTTTGAAGCAGGTTATTGTGATCAACTCGAGGCACCGATATCATCTCAATCTCTGTATGATGAACAGTCCACTGGATACTGAAAGGGATCTGTGTCTAAAGAACGAAGGCAGACTTCCACCACAGCAGAGGGAAAAAAGGAGTGTGTTTCTGATGTGACATTTCACTCAAGTCAGCCAAGATCACCAAAGCTGATGTGCTGAACAGAAAATGATTTTACATCACTCATCACAGTGATAGGAAAAAAATTAAGTTTACAGAGAAGTTGTTGACAGCAAATATTGACGTTTAAAAATGTCTTCGTCATACTAGGAGGATGATATTGACATTTAAATGTAATAACAAAAAAAGATGGGAACGAAAACAAAGACAAAGAGTTTCAGTAATGCATGGTCCAAATAAAGTCATTCAGCTCCTTTGTTGGTTGCAGCAGCCCTACCACTGTTCACGTGTTTCCAGGTCATCGAAAAAAATCTAGTTGCAAGTTTAGGGCAGTTAAAATATGTCTGCAAGCACGCACACGCATAAAACAAGAATGCGTTCAAAATCCATCTCAAACGGATTAAAATAGTGTGAGAAACACATGTTCCACTTCTGAGGATCGCCTGGACATGAAGCATGTGACTATGAGTGCAAGTGCAGTCTTAAAGTGATTAAGATAGCACTACTCCTATATTTGGATTTGAATTGTCAGCTGAATTCCGGTCATCCACAGCATCTGAACATCAACTAAACGAGTTCGTTTACATAGTCAAACCATATGAAGAGTATTATGGGATTTGCTGTGCAAGTTTTGCCTTTTTAAGTTACACTAGATAACTTTTACTAACTGAGGAGGCAGCTTCAGGCTACACAGATAAATGTTTGCATATGGCCTCACACAGAATGGGTACAGGGGATCAAATCCACAGTTCCCAGTCACTTAAAATAGGAAGCTTTTCACAGTTCATATGGGTCATTAGATATCCTGTTAAAAAGCTTCACTATTCAAGTGACTGGGAACTGTGGATTTAATCCCCTGTACCCATTCTGTGTGAGGCCATATGCAAACATTTATCTGCTGCTAGTCTGAGGCTACACCTGCCTCAGTTAGTAAAAGTTATATTAGTGTTAACTTAAAAAGGCAAAACTGCAGCAAGCAAAATCCATAATACTCTTCATATGGTTTAGACTATGTTGAACAAACTCAGATTTTAAGTTAAGCTTTAAGTTAATATTGCAGATGAACTTGGATGCCTCATGGAGTAACCAGATTGGCTGGGCAAATTAAATCCAAATTGTAGGAGTGCAGTGCTATACTTTAATCACTTAAGACTACAGGCTCCAGCTGCAAAGCTGACGTGGTGAAAGCTTCAGTGCTTTTTCAGTGTCCACAGGAAATGCTGCAGAAGTGGAACATCTGTTTCTTAGCAGCTATATTTTTAATACGTTTAGATGGTTCTCAACACGTTTTCTTGTTTATGCATATCAGTGCTTGCAGATTCTTTAACTGTACCCTAAACCAGACTGATTTTTTTCAATGACCTGGAAACACCATAAACAGTGGGTGAGGCTGCTGCAATTCTAAGAGACAAAGAGGGGCTGGATGAGCTTGTTGGACCATGCATTACTGAACCTTTGTCTTTGTTTTTGCATTTGCCATCTTTTTTTTGTTATTACATTTAATGTCATGTCATTGTCATTAGTGTGGCAAAGACATTTTTTTTTAAACGTCAATATTTCTGTCTCAACAACTACTCTGTAAACTTAATTTTTTTCCTATCACTGTGATGAGTGATACTAAAATGATTTTCTCTACAGCACATCAGCTTGGTAATACTGGCTAACAGAGTAAATGTCACATACAGACAGCAGTTCACTTTTTCCTCTACCTGCTGTGCCGGGGTGGAAGTCTGCATGCCTCGACCCTTTAGAGCACAGATCCCTTCATTATCATCAACAGTGTCATCGTCAGAGATTGAGATGATATCAGTGCTGGAGTCGATCACAATGACCTCTTCAAAAGGTGAATATGGTGGCCTCTGACCTGTAGACTCACTTTTCTTCTTATTCAGTTTATCCTGTTTCTCGCTCTTCTTCTTCTTCTTTGGGTGTTGCTGCAGGCTGCCATTAGTGGGTGTCAGAGACTTGATTTCTGTTGTGTGGGCTGGTCCTCCATCACCATCTGTAATCTTCTCAATCACCTTATTTTGTCGTGAGTCCTCTCTTTCATCCCCCTGCACTTCTCCATTCTCCTGCTCCTCAAGCTCCCCAGGATTGGAGGAGTAGTGGAGCTGGCTATAGAGGTGGAACTCCAGCTCACTGTTAGCATCTGACCCTTCAGAGTCCCCTTCTTCCTCTGGATAGAGATCATCCTCTAACTTCTCCCGGTCCTGGTAGATACTGTACATCCTCACAACCACATGCATGCACCTGAGAAGATGGCGACTTAAAAACACACAAAATTAACGTAATATAGCACCATATTGTCTAAATCATTATTAAGTAACAAGGCAAAAACTCCTTACACCTGAGAGACTGGATTTAAGCAAAGTTCAATTACCAAAACAGCTGCTGATTAATTACAATTTCATGTAACAGATTATTTTAGCAGTTTTTTTACAATTCATGTCTAAACGTCTGACACTGGTTCCCAACCTAAAGTAGGCAATCCCTAGCAGCCCACCACACAGCAGCAGATCTTTATGTTTGGCACTTTCCAAACATTCACATTGTATTCAGAATCACCTGTTCAGGACTTTATTCAGAAAAATCACACCCAGGAGGCAAAAACAGCAAAATGTGGTTTTACTAGTGTTGTAACAGTGTGTGTTTGTTCATTAAAAAAAAATTTTTTTAAAAAGTGCTCTTCTGCTGCTGTCAACTACTCTCTTAGCATGTTTGCGAGAAGACAAAGAATAGAATTTAAAAAAATAAGATAAAATCAAGATCATTAGAACTTTATTTGCCCTGATATCAGTTACAAAGTCTACACAAATACCAATCCAATTCTGGCAATGTTTATCATTTTTCTTTTCTTTTTTTTTTTTTAATTTGTGCACATCAAACTTTTATATCTCACCATTAAATATTTAACACTGATCAGCCACATCTTGTCCAATATATAAGCCAATATATCTAATTGGTAGCCCTACATTGTTACCTGGATTGTGCTGTAGTCGTTTTCCTCTCAAGTTATTCACCATGCATCCACAGCACTTTTGAACTGAAGGGATCACAGGCCAACATCAATTACAGGAAACTTTTGTCTTTTCTGTCTTTTTCTGAAAACCATAAGGCCTTGTTAAGAAAGCTGAGAGGACACAGCTCAGCAGCACCCAGAATTTTTTTTTTTTACCTGCAGACTTTTTCATCAGAGCTGTGTTGATTGGATCAAGCAGTTTGGATCCAAGTCTGTTACCTGCCAGGTGACGATTTTAAATAACACTTAACATGCCATAATCCTGACACCACTGTGATCGATTGTGTCAAAAGCTGCTAAATTAGTTAGTTACTACACTCTATATGACACACTGTGCTGTTAATTTTCCCAGTCCTTGTCTGCCTTTTTCTACACACACACACACACACACACACACACACGACAGAGAAGGGGCACCGGCCCATTGCTCTGTCCAGTCCTGCGTGTCTGTGCCATGATGGCTGGAGATGATTGGCTCCCAGGCCGCACACACACTGCATAAACGCCACGCTACACGGTCACAAGCCGGCCACCAGGGATTAAAGGGACAGAAAGTCTTACCGGCTGGTGAGGGGCGACCGTTGTGTTGAAAGTTTCAGCAGCTCTCAGGGACTGGGGGCTGACAAATGACTGACTGTGTTTTACAGTAGTGGAATTTAATGTACTGTACTTAAAGCCTGGGTACAGTCATGGTCCACCAACACAGGTGATTTCTCCCAATCTCCTCAATTAAAATGCTACTCGAACAACAACCCTGGACTCTGTTAGCTCTGTTGCATCTGTTTTGGTGAAGCAACTCAGCTTCATGACTCAAAGAGGACTTTTTCTTATGAAACTTTTGGGCATGTTTCTGACAGAAAAAAGAAAAGAAAACAGAAAACAAGCATAGGTGTAAATTAAAGATGCAAAGGTGGCTAAATTCTCTTTAGTTACTTCAGTTTCAGCCCTGATCATAATGCCTGCTCACAGTCTGACTGTCACACCTTACCGATCTACTTGAATGGAATGCAGCAAGCTGTGCTCAGCTTCCTAAAAGTACATTTAAATTAGTGTTGCAATGACATTTTTTTAAATTAAAACTTCATACAGACTTTGGCTAAAGTGTTGCATTAGTACAACCTACGAATGCAGCTGAAATGTGTTGCACATTAGGACACGATGAATTTTGTACTGTTCAACAAATATTAAGCACTGATGTTTCTATTGTCCAGCTGTGCATATTCACACACGAGGCAAGTCCCCACGGGTTTACACCGAAACAGGAAATACAAGCTTGAATTTCTCTTAAGTTTTGGTTTAAAAAAATAAAAATAAATTTAAAAAACCAAGTGAACCAGGAACTCCAAAAATGTACTTCATAGCTGTTATTTATTTAACCAAAATAATAGACAAACTCCTACATATTACTCAACTGTGAATGAGCATGAGTGCAAGAACCTTTCAGTAAAATGAATGGATGTCCGCAGGTGAGAATGTGAGTGCGAGTTATCTGCTCACCTGAAGAAAATGGATGGACTTCAACTACATTTAAAATTTCAGGGGAAAAAAAGAAGAAAAAAAAATCAGCTTAACCGATCAGTGTAGTTATGATTCAGAGCATGATCCCACAAACAAAGCACATGATCATCTTAAAAACTATGAAGACATCTTTTAGTTACACTACTAAAAAAAAGCATACTGACCCAGTAATACAGTATTAACTTTAGAGCATGACCGAGACATTGGTTGGTGATTATTGGCCTTTAAGATGTTTGGTATAACTTAGAAATAGTGTTATCACATATTTTGCAAAGCACAGCACTGGTGACTACAGTGTGTATAACACTCTCAGCACTATATGCTATATGTATCCAAAGAATATCGGCTGATATATCGACATTGGAATAGACAACTGTCTAAAAATCAGTATCAGCCAGGCTCTAAATGGGTGCTGTGCTAGAATACTGATTGCAGATGTTTCTATGTGTTTCTTCAGTCTAATATCTTTGCTTATATTGGTAAACAGGCTGTAGTCAAAAGGATTTATGAAGGAGTTTTATATATAAAATAAAGAAATGATCACTTTTGCAAGTATCCTTATGACTTTGTATTCTCATTCAGGAATTTCGTTTTTGCCCACTTACAATACCATTGTAAAACTGTTACGTTCTGTTGCAGTTTCTGCTGTGCTTTTGGCCAGGTCTCTCTTAGAAAAATGACATTTTTAAGGTCAAAGAGACTTTTTACCTGGACAAATAAAGCATATATAAAATGACTTGATATTATTCATGAGAGATATATTTGATAGCTCAACAAGTAATTTACAACAGTTGAATACCAGTGTTGTGCCAAAAAGTGACTGTCTCCCAAAAAGTAATTTCCTATGTGTTTTTGACATGTAATATCTTTCCTTATATTGGTAAATAGACTTTAGTCAACAGGATTTATGGGAGTCATGCATATATATATATATATATATATATATTATATATATATATATATATATATATATATAAAATAAAGAAATGGCCTGTCTTGCAAGTGTCTTTATGGCTCTGTGTTAATGTTATTATAATCAATTCAGTCCTTTTTGGACACTTAAAATACCTTTATAAAACTGTGATGTCATATTTGTGGCAATTACTGCTGCCCTCCTGGCCAGATCTCTCTGGAAAAAGAAATGTTTAATGTCAATTAATATTAAAAAATTCAACTTTGTCATAAAGTGATTGCAGCTTCTACCTTGTGATAGTAATGGTGTTTCTGGCTCAAAATGACTTGATCATTCATAAGAGATATGTTTGACACAAGCTTCACAGATTACAGACCAGAAATGTCATTTACAACAGTTTAAATACAACCAATTATTTTTTGGCAAATAGCGGAAATCCATTTCTGGCACGACACCGGTACCGCTCTGTAAAATAAGGCCTTTTATACAGATTGTTGTCTTTAGTTATTTTGAATGTGATTTCACTTGTGTTGCGAACATGTGTACGTGCACTTTATAACATCCACTCACTCATGTGTGTGTGCTGAGGTTCACACAAACAGACTAGAGTGACAGGATTTAATTCCAGACATCCAGCGGCCTGGTCACACCTCAGTGACTGACAGAAACCTCACTATTATAACTGTGTACCCCCATAACTGTAGTTAGCCTATTGGTAGCCCTGGCTAGCTCAATGCTTAACACGCTAGCTTACTGGGGAATATGTTAGCTCTTTATCAGAGTACCGACGTTTTCATTGAACGGTAACACATATAGCCGGAAAACTGTCGCTGAGCAGGGTGTATTTTAACTTATTTTAACGTGCCGGCAGTTCCTGGCTAGCATGTGTCACTCAGTTCCATCCACGTGTTTATAAGCAGCAGCAGAGAAGCCGCTCGGATGTAAACAATGGAGTACTTCAGCCTTAAACACACATTAAAGAACACAAATACGCGCAGCTAAACGCATCCCTACTCAAGGCCACCACTGTGCGTGTTTAATTTATGATGTCAGCAAGCATATGAGCTCACCTTTGGAAACAAACTGCACAGGTTCTGCTACCGAAGGTTGGAGCTGCTCTCCCCTGCCTCCAAACCAGGAGGCAGACAAACAACTTCCGGGTTTGTCCGAGGAAAATAAGTTGGCCGATCGTAACATTTCACTTCGACTAACAAGGAGACGGTTACTGTGAAGAGAAGGTCATGAGTGCTGTAAGAAAGTGGCTGTCGGAGGACACTGAGAGGTCATGATTTTCCCAGCACAGGTAACTTTCCCTGATACCAAGAAGAAAAGCCTTTCTATGAATACTTATATGACATTGGATTTGTTTTCTCCCCTTTGCCAAAAAGAAGTATTTCTACCGTTTTCTTTTTTTTAATAAGAAAAGTAATAACTTACAGACCAGTATTTTAGCTACAATAATTATTTTTTATTTATTGAAAACGCTAAAAAGAACAACAACCGGAACAAAGCAACTCACAGAACAGAAAACAAAAGAAAATTAATAACGTTTGATAAAGACATTTCTTTAAATGTTGTGTATGTGTTTTTTATGTTGGGTTAAATGTTTAGTTTCAGTTTTGCTGTAGTGATTTGTGAAAATTTGTTGTTTCTATTGTTGTGCTTTTATTTTGGGTTTTTGTACCTCTGTGGGTCACAATAAAAGTAAACTGCACTTAAGAGGACTGAAAACTCAAAATATTGTGTCAAAACTACTCAAACGACCTTAATATTCTCTGTCATATCTGCTGTGGTGTAATCACTATAATGACTGTTCTTCCCAATGCTGGGTATACATTTAGTTTTTTTCTCTATATTATCATTTTATAATGGCCTATTCTGATATTTTTAAAAAGTATGTTGTTCTGTGATTTGGAGTTCTTTTAGAATAATTCAACTACAATTTAGTTTTGTTATTAAAATATTATTCCAACAATAGTGTAAAAAAGAAAAGAAACACAAAAGAAAGGATGAAATGCAAATGTTTATGTTTATGTCAAAAGATTTTGAGGTCATAATCCCTTGTGGTACCATAAGGTAATTTAAGGAAGTTGTGAATTAGAGAATAGAAAAAAGTGTTGTTGCTGTTTGCTTTATAGGTTGTGTGTTTGCTTGTGTGGATGGACTTCATGAACATTTTCTCTGCTGCTTTACCTGTTAAGCATCACCATATGAAACCCCTGGCTTAAGTCTGACTGCACAAAAAGAAATCCAGTTAGAATTTAGCTTAAAAATCACTTAAAATAACTTGGAAGTGTGCTGGCAGTCAAGGGGATGGAGATACTGATTTGGTCCAGATGAGGAACTTCCCCATTTCTTCTTATTTGCTTCCAGCTCTTTGCTGTGACCGTCTGAGAAAGAGAAATTGTCTAAAACTGTCAACAAAAAAAGAGCTCTGAATCATCTAGCAGTTGCTATGCAAGTCTTGTGTACTTACGATGGATTTTCTTTGTGCTTCACGAAAGTGAACCTCTGCTGGTAAAAGCTGTCACTGTCAAATTTGACAGTGAAGTCAGCTAAGTTGTTCTACTTCCAAAAATAAATAAATAAAAATAAGCTTTTCTGCAGTTTTCTACGGTTTCTGCAGACAAAACATCCCTCAGGATCCTATGTTTTTCCACTACATCCCTACTCTGATGCATACTTCCACAGTAAGGTCCAAATATCAGCTATAAAGCCTTTGAATATGTAGGTATGTTCACTTGGTATGTGAATGCATGTGTGAGTGTCTCCTATGAACCTTCAGGGCTGTGCTATTATTACATGTTGATGGCAATGTAAATCTATATGTAAATGTAATTCAACAGACTGGGTGTCGCCATCAGTCATATTTATGAGACCTAGAACACAGCGAAATTATGCAAGCTGTGTAGCATTAACATCCATCTCTCTCTTCCTTCCCTCCGTATCACGAGAATGATTGCGAGCTCTGTATATCCAGCTATAACCGTCGCCATCATGATAATAGTGAGAGAATGGCGTTATGATAGGGAATCAGAGGGTGAATGCCATCTGATTCCTGAGGTTTCTCCATGCGTGTCATCACCGGAAAGGCCATCACAGAGTTGGATTGTTTCCTTCCAAAGGTTAGGCTATACCCCATGTCACAACACGATCACCTTTTCTAGTCCATGTATACATCTGATACACACACACACACACACACACACACACACACACACACACACACACACCTGTGAGGACACACACAGGTGGACACTTAATATCCAGCATCTGTTTTGTTTTAGGAGGTGCATGGGTGGGGGGGGGGTCCTGTCTCCTCTTCTCCCCATATCTCTCTAAATTGGATGCAGGTTCGAGATGCCTGACTGCCCCAGTGAAATTATGATGTGACCGCCCGATTTTAGGTTCCACGCATTTGGTGGTGCTTACCATTATTATTTTAAAAGAAAGTAGAAGAGACTGGTTGAATGGAAGCGTCTGGTTCAGCGGTTCATCTCCAGGCCAGTGGTGCCCAGACCAGTGGCGTGTTGAAGATGGATGAAGTGTCCAGGAGAGGGATTTAACATCCCCTCATTTCCAATCACACATTCCAGAAGGGATGGTTCTGCCTGATGAATGATCTTTATTGAGGAGAAGAAGTTAAAAGAAGCATGTCATTGCTCTCATTTGGTGGTGTTTTTATGTTCCATAGGGGCCCCTTCTTTCCATTTGGCATCAGACGCTGCGGCAAAGCTTTCTCCAGAGTGTTTTATCAAAACTGGATTCTCGTGAGCCGCTCCAGCGTAATGGCGATATTCTGCAGATGATGGTGATTTGTGTACTCAGGTGTGTGTCTGAAGACCAAAACGAGCCCCAATTCTGTTCTGTCTGCAGTCATGATTTAAAGAACCTGTACAAAATTCAGTGGAACACTGATAGATTTTGAATGCATTATGAGAAATGATGGAATATGTGTACCCAAGAGTAAGTGTACAGTTAATAAGTTAATTGTTTGGACATATGTCTGCAACTGTTTAAGCCCAAACATAAAATTTACTTTCAAAAAAATTACTGGTTTGAACTTCTTAAATATGAATCTAAATTTTTTTGGTAATAGGTTTTTGCTGTTGGCCAGACAGAGCAGAACATTTTATTCTGACCCTGCAGGTCAGAATACCTCTAACACAATATCTCCAATACGGACCTATCTTTTCTTAAAACTAACATGTTTTTCTACAGTAGCACTACTAACTTTAAACTCAATGCAGAAGAGTTTCATTTCTGTTTGATGCACCTCCAGTTCTTTTTTTTTTTTTTTTTAGAGCAGGTTCAATAACAATATCAGCATCAGTCTTTACTGGCTCGTTGTTATGAAGCTGATTTTACTCTCTAATTTAACAGTAGGTGAAAGTACTTAGAAATTTCACTCTGATCTGGTGATAAGTACAGGTGGCTCATATCCATACAGCCCTGTAGTAGTTAATTTTGGCCTTATCGTCCCCCAGCTTTTTACATTTGAGAGATTTTTTTTGGTTTGGATCAAAATTTTAAAAAAAAAAAAACCCTGTGGTTTAAGCATTTAATCTAGAAGGGCATTCCTCTTCTGGTAAAAGAAAAGGAGCATTCTTCCTTCACCTTTAATGTATAGTTTGTTTGTCTTTTTAATCTAAGTAAGGAAAATAATAGCTGGAGCTTTAGAAATGATTTTCAAAAACATGTCCAGCATCTGCTCAGATGTTTACTTCATCCATAACTGGTTGCATCAGCTCGTTTCAGTTCTGTAAAAGAGGTCTGCTTCCCTTTCTACTGTTGGCACATGCTTTCTTGTTACTGTATATATGTAAATGCAACCATCCAGTCTGTATCAAAGCAGCCAGGCAAGAGGAATTCCCTCTTAAAAAAAAAAAAAAAAAGGGCTCTCCCTGGATCAGCGCTCCTGAATAAAAAATGGCTCCCAAGCATCACCCATATGGGGCCCTCAGTGCTGGAGTCATTCACGTATTCTGGATGTACAGAATGTTTAAGTCCCATCACCAGAGGGTTTCCTTTCACTGCATCATATCGCGTCAGTCGAGGCTCGATCTTTTCGGTCACATTAACACAGGTGTTATATTCTCATTAATTCTAACACACACTGCAGCATCAAATAGCTTTGCGGGATAAGAAACTGGTGGTGTATTAGAGAGATTCAGTAGATTCTGGAGTTAATATGCCAAGCAGAGCATGTACTAATCAGTGGCAAAGCTCACAGGCAGGAAGGAACAAATGATAAAGCACAACCAGAGGGGAATGATAACTTGTCACCAGGGCATTGCTTGTAATTTTGTACCATGTAAGAGAAAATTTCTTTGTTTTCTCAGTCCTGCTCAAAGTTCAGCAAGTTTGATCTCTAGATCTGGCTGGACACTCTGACATTACAGATAGGCTGTTGATTCCAGAAAGTAAATGGCATCTGATGAGGGGTCACACGGAAACAGTCTCTTAATTTAAGAATCAAGAAGCGAAAAAGAAAAGCAAAGAACCACCGTGTTGCATTAGGGTTTATGTGTTTCTGACTGCTGCTTAAACTCTAAACTGCATTATTAGGAATCTCTGACAATTATCCTCTTTCATGTTAAATGCATGTGAAGTACAGGTGAAACACACATGCGTGCACACACAGAGGAAACTGTGTTTGTGGAGCTCTGTGATCAACAGTCTGTCCGTGCTTTCAATAGGAAAAAAAAAAACAAGAGAGCAAGCCTGACAACACCTTTTCAGACTGGACCAAGTGACTTGTGTCTATGGGGATTAAATTTGTGAACACGAGCTCTATACACACACAACCACACAAAGTCCCACATACACACTTCACCACCACACGATGCCACAACACCTCTTTCTCAGCTGCGAGTATAAAACCACACTGACAGGAGCCTTGTCCGCGCTTGTCGGATTGTCACGCTGAAATGTTTACCTTTACATACAAATGGCCTGGTGTCATGTTGTGTCACATAATGTTTCATGGACAAATAATGTGTCCCATTTCTCAATCCGCCCTGCAGCCCTTAAGCCCCCTTTCTAGCCTCTATAGCCACAACAACACCCAGGCACCATGGCCGCAGAAAGGGAACCTTGTGTCGCCACAGTGAAGTGCCACTTTGAATTAAATCCCAGGGATATAGAGGTAAGCTCAATCAGCACTGTGGTCTGAGTATTTTTAGGAAAACAAAGACAAACAATGGGCACCAGAGGTAAGTTTGTTTTTTTGTTTTTTTTTTATATCAGAGTGTCAGTATTAGGTTGCTCTGATTTACTGTAAAGAAATGTAACACATAAGTGGATCAGAGGGAGTATTTTTGAAGCCATCCCTGATATGCATCAACTTCGAAACCCTGAGTGAGACTTTCTGGGTGTTAGGAAGTGAAGTTTTAGTTGTGTAGCATCGTTCAAAACAAAAGTTGCAAAATGCTTCAGAATTTGAGGGGAAATTTATATCAAATAAAAAAACAGAAAAACATTAAATTAACAAAAAAATTTTTATGTAAAATGAAGAAACCTATACCACATAAGTCCAAAGGAGCCTTAGGGACTTATGTGAGCCTGGACTCTGGGGCCAGATGCACAAAGTCCCATCATTTTTTTAAAATAAAGGGTTGATATGAATATGAGGCTTTGGGCTTCTGGATACAATTTAGATAGTAAACAACACATCATTATTAAAAAGAGCTATTTCCACAAAAATGTAAGTGCAGTTAACTGTGAAGTTAGACTAAATATTTTAATAAACATTTACGCTGCATGTGTTCAGTTATGCTTTTAAGCAGCGTGGAAAAGTAACTCAAGTAGAATACTTGAGTATATTATAAGGTACTTCTACTTTCTATTTCTGATGCTTTCCACTCTACTACAGTTCGGGGGAAATGTACAATTTGTATTGCTTCACTTGATATAGAAATAGTAGGGGTTTTTTAAATTAAAATTGAAGTGCTACAGATTAGGTCCAGGCACAAAATTAAATTCTCTATATAACTGGATGTCCATTAAAATACAGCATAATATAATAAAATGATCATTCTTACTTGTAATAAATGCTGTTAATATCTAATTAGTATAACCTAGGTCGAAGCAAAATGTTGAAGGCAGGAAAGTTAACACACAGCTACAAATAACTCAGATGCACATGTAATTTTGCACTGACACAATGGCACCCCCCCAAAAAAAACCAAACAAACAAAAAAAAAACCTGCAGGCCTGTAATAAGCCTTTGTGTTTTCCGTGTAGTTTACACTAAATTTAACCGGTCTGAAAGCCAAAAGTCCCACAGAGACGGGCATTTCCTCCTGTGTTTACGTGTTTACTTATTGTTCTAATCGTCCCTTTAGGTCTTCTGTCTCGCGCTTTAATGCGATTCTTTCCGGTTCCGCTCGGTCAGAGCGCGGGTCACCGATCCAACTACTCCCCCCTCCTCATATTAATTACATTAATTAGCACGGGGATGAAAAACAAACAAGTGATGATTAATATCTAAACTATGGAGAGTTCTTTGAAGAGGTCCTGCAGGCCAAAAAAGTGAAGAGACACACGACTGTTAGATTGCGAAACAAAACAAAACAAAAAAAACAAAACAAGATTTTAGGATTTTTGGGAAAACTATTTCTGGTCTAAATGTAAAATAACAAAAAAACAAAACCCAACAAAAAAAAAAACGAACCTGTTGCATGCAAAGTATTTCATATAGTCTAAATATAACTCAGCCTAAAGAATTATGTATACCTTGTTATATAAATATATTTAAAATATATGATGTGTATATGTATTTTAGATTTACAGTATCTAGATACATAATACTTTTTCCCTTTTAGTCTCTCTTTTTTATGATCGTAGCTTGTTATTAACATCATCATCGTCAATAATAGTAATATAATAAATAATAATAACACTGCCTTTAGTGATGATTAAAATCATTACAACACTTTTCTTCATCTTTACACTGCAGTGAACATTAGTTACCAGTCAAATCTTATTTAAAAACACGTCTTTCCCTTTCTCCCAAACTGTGTCCATTTTATGTTTCATAATTATGAAAACATAATTTTATCTTCATGTCCGTCTCTGCAAAAAAACAATAAAAAAAACCCAAAAAAACAAATTAAAACCAATCAGAATGCAATAGTGTTGTTTCTTCAAAGAGTGCTATTGCAGATAATTGCACATTTTTCTCTCTGCGAGCTCACACATTTAGGAAATGTAGTGAATAATCCGCAGCCATGGTCTTGCATACAGATTCAACTTTTGGAGGCCCATGAAATGATAAGGATGACACAGTTCTGCCGGGGATTCAAGAGCTTTCCCCTGCAGGCAATAACCAGAAGCGACGTCAGTATGTGCAGGCCTAATCAACATTAGCCTGGAAAGTGACAACACTGGGCTGTAGTAATAACCAAATCATTCTATATGCCGTAGAAAGGAGGGGTTGATCAACTTTTCGCTGTCTAAGTGGCCTACATTTCACCCTCTTCAAGATAACATAAATGTCCTACAGTCCATTCCAGCACGGCATAAATTCACATTTTCCCGATAAAAGTCTGTAATTGATTTATCTGCGGCTGCTTCTCCGCCTGGAGGTCAGAGCAGAGCCTCCTTTCTTTGTTTTCTCGCCACCGCACGGAAACAGTGTTGATGTTTTGATGTTGTGGGCGCGAGCCGAAGGTCAGGGTCGTAGTGTTGCAGCGCGAGGCGACAAGCAGAGCAAAATGGGTCGCTGTCTCGCGCTTTGTTCCTCACTCAATTGTCTCGGGGCTGCGCGTGAACCCTGAGACCTGCAGCTGTCTGGAGGAAAGAAACGCAGGGACGGAAGGAGAAGTTAGGAGGCACACCCACTGCCTAAATTTCTCTCTTAAATCTTAATACCTGATTTTTTTAATTTTTTTTATTTATTTATTTATTTTTTTGCCAGGATCGGTAGGAACTGGCTGTGAAATCTTATGTTTGTCCTTTACATTAAATTCACTTTTGTTTGTATTGTTTTTATTCACGGGTTTTTACCTGGTGTGGCAACATTGTCTAAGGCTGAAGCAGTCCTCTTTAAGCAGAATAAAACTGGGGTTGTTTGCCGGATAATGCTTCCCTTAGTTCCGGTTTTAGCTCACGGACACTTATTGGTGAAAATGTTAATGAACACGCTCATGCCAAACTCTTTTATAACTGCTCCGTCAAACTGAGACTTTTGCTGTTTCAGCTTTTGTCTTCAAGTGTGATCCGCCATTATTTACACAGGCTCATAATTATTATCCGCTTGATTCAAAAAGTTGTAACGAGTGAACAGCAAATGAAAAAAAATGTGTTTGTTTTTAAAAATGATTGTTAATTAATTTATTGTGGATGCGGGGGAGGGGAGGGGAGGGGGGTTCTGCTTGCTGGGGTGAAGCGACTGCAAAACCTGACCGTAATAACACGGAATAGCCTAAAATGAGCGCACGTGTTCAGAAAGTCTTTATTGTGATTGTTCCGCTACAGAATAAAGTTCTCATCGAAAACCAAACAAAGTGGTGAGTATCAGTATGGGTGGAAATTTTCAGTTGGCAAATGAATATTCAAATGAAATGTTACGCGCTCACAGGTGTGTGTCCTATGGAATGCCAAATTTTATTTTCAGCACTAAAATCAAGTGGCACTATTCTTGTTCCATATGTGTCTGCCACAATCAGAGCTAAGGACCAGAACTATTCGTTTTGTAACAAACTCTTTGCACACGATGCACGCAGGAAAGGTCTGCACGCTCCAGCTGTAGAGCAGTGACGTTAGCTGAAGTTGTACCTCCGTGTACTGCACCTACTCCAAAGCCTTTGAGTCCCTGCGTAACGCGTAAAGACAACAGGTCTCCGTAAAGAGCATCGTGCGTAACAGGTGTATACTGCCAGAGGAGGACAAAAGTTGGAGAAAATCCTTTAAGCACTCTTTTGGGAGACACTGAAAGGACACTAAATATACATCCACCTGGACCAACTTTATCTTATTTCTAAGTTAAAAAATAAAATAAATAAAGCGCACTGGTTTTACGCATGGGACCATAATGTTACCCACAAACCTGCACAGCTATCAGCTGGGAATGAATCAGAGGTATCAGAGGAAATGAATCTAACATGAAAGGGAGAGAGAAAGACAGGAGAGTGGGGTGTGGGCGGGAAAGTTTAGTAAAGTGGAACTTGGTAACAGATGCGAGGGAGGGGCGCGGCCCTGAAGGGAAGGGTGGCGGTTGTAAGTTGCGTGTATGTAAGCAGGGCCTCGCGCGCGCACGTTAATGTGTGCACGTGAGCGCGTGCACCCATTGAATTTGTGTGTGCAAGTTCGCGCAGGAGAAGGACAGGACATGAGCGCACATTGAGAAAGCGGCTCTTTTACTGGCGTGATCATTTCACGCTTCCCCCCGAAGCCTTTTTTCCACCTAAAGCGTTTAGTTGCAGCTGACTGAGCACTTGCAGGGAATGCAATAGGGAGCGGAAGGGTCGAATTATTTCAACCTACAACTCGCCCCAAAAGTAGGGGGCAAAAAAAGAGAGAGAGAGAGCGAGAGGGGGAGAGAAGAAAACAGCCCCAGAAAGTGAGAGAGCGAGAGAGAGATAGAAAGAGAGGGAGAGAGGGAGACGCTGGAAAAAGTTTTTGATCTTTTCCTTTTTTCTCCCTCCATCGCCTCCCCCTGTTCTAACCGAGTAACATGGACCAGGGGCCGAAGAGTCCTGCGCTGCGGCTGGGAAGAGCAGGTAGGCTATCGCACCGGCTCACTCTGGCTTTATTTTACTTTAATCAAGAGCTAGACCTCACCTAATTAACAAGTGAAACGCGTGTTTGTCTTATTCTTTGTTTCTTTACAACAAAACTTTTAAATAAGTGAAATTTTTGCTTTTTTAGAAACGTTTCTTTTCTGTTTCTTTTGGCGTGTTGTTTCACTTGCTATTAACGCCGTTTTAAGTTTTTCAAAACTACTACAAAAACTGTTAAAAAGTTTTCTGGAGTAGTCCTCTACAACCAAAGACTCCAGTAACTTATGTGTTAACTTTAAGTGTAAACTTCCATGCAGTTGTTGCAATGTTTTCTCTCACGTTTGTGACCTTTTTGAGCAAGTGATGAAACTTTTAGTCATGATGCTCACCTAATCTTCGTTTTGCTGTCCTCTAGAAATTCCTTAGACTTCAGTTAAAGAGATAAATATAAAATACGCCTGAGTGATGGCGATTTATAATATTGCTTCTTTAAAAAATATATTTTGGTGTTTATTCCCTATTTTAAATTCATCATTTTTGGAACTATTTGCTAGCAGACAAGCAAAAGTGGCTGAAGTTGTTGGCTTTAGGCGGCTATGTGCTTCAGGTCAGCTCCACGTGTTGGTTAGTGCACCATCACCTGATAGCAACGTGGATTTGCACAAGATTGTGGTGCTTATGTATTTCCATATCTGAATGCATGAGTAAAAATGAGTCTTAGGAGGGTGGCCATATGAGATGCCCTTATTTGTTTTGTAGTTTGTCTAACAGAAGTTGGCGTTACTGCCCTTTTCAGTTAAAGGCAACTCTCTGGAAGATGCGAGCTCGACTCTTTCCTTCGTGTCTCCATTATTTTATTCAACAGGTTAATCTCCTATAGTCCTATTCATAAAACAGCAGGGTCTGGTACAGCATTGGATCAGGCCATCGACCTTGTTATGGCACCCAATGGATATCACATCATTTCATATTGCTGCCCGCTGTGACTGCATTGATAAAACGTCGTTTGTCATTAAGAAACTGTGGGTAGGTGATCAGCCTCTTTGAACGGCCTCCATGCAGCCTTTTCTCCAGAAAAGCAACTTCTGCTTTTATGAGTCCTCCTTTTGCTTGTTTAGTAAGAATATTGAAATAAACGCACATAAATTTAAGACAGCTGTTGAACAACATTTTTATATAGGTGCAGGCTGCAATTAATGCCGTTTTACGTATTCGTTTTCATAATGCTGCGTCAAGGAAGTCTTCCGAGAGCATGACACCTTGCCTTGTAACAGAATTATACTATCTTGTGGTCAGCCTTCTATGGAAATTTCTCAACAGATGATGGCAGAGCTCTGTAAGACAAATCAGGGCTCCTCTGCAGTGTTTTGTGGAGTGGGCCTAGCCCCTGATAAACGCTGAAAACGGAGGGATTTGTAGTAGCAGGATGATAGCCTTTTAACCACTGAGGAAATCAGAGTTTAAAGGAGGGCCTCTCCCATGCTGATGTGTAAAGTCTTTGGGGCCCGGGGCCTGTACCTACGGCCTCTCCATTTTTCCTCTCACTTTAAGATAACGTGCTTGGAGTACAAAGGAGAATCAATGGGGAGAACGTGGATCTAATAAGACCTCCTCTCTTCCCGCCCTGCAGGATGGCAGTACGTAAAAGTGCAAAGATCGGTTCTTTCCATTTAGCGGGGCAGTGATTTCAATCAAATAAAAGCAACAATAAGTAGGGAATTCATCTGTTTTGGAGGACATATTCGATCCTACACCCATATATGATTTTAACGGGCCTAAGCCCGTCTTCTGCCCATTCTAACAAGAAATCGGACCCACTCGCATTAATTCACTTCTGCATGTATTCTTCTGTGTTATTCTCAACCAGCCCTTTTTATGTACCCCTCCCGGCAAACCTGTGACCGAACTGCTCTCCTCTGACCATCCAAGCTTCATCTTCAACATACGTGTTTTCAAAAGCAACATCTGATACTCCACCACACATAAGAGTTGTTCCCCAAACCTTCACTAAACTGTGCAAAGTGCAGGATCTGATGCACAGCAGATAACATGAAAATGGAAGAGAGAGAAGGGAGGGAGGGAGGAAGAAAGACAGACACGACCTCACACGGCATCGCCTGCTTTCGCTTTGACCTCAAGTGCCCCATCATAGTAGAGAAACTAGGCTGATATATGGCCATCAGGGCATTATGTTACATCTGACAGATGACAGACTGGTCTTTACTTGGATTATCAAAGAGCCAAATGATTACAAATACGACCGTCTGATCGGGCCTGTGGGTGGGAGAAGCGGTCTCAGTGATTTACCTGCTCGGCACACAGTCGAGTTCTAGTCCATATATTTTATTTATTAGTTATGACTTTTATATTTTATAAGCAAATGAAAACTTAAGAAGAGATACGGGAGCTTTCTCATTATGTTTACAGTCAGCGGGCGTGTAATAAACGAGCTGGTGGAGTTAACATGCGCTATTAATTTTTCATTGCTTTTTCGTTTTGAGGCTCGGGCGTAAAAAAGCAAAACAGGCGAAGCTTTCTTGGCGGATGGAGGGAAGCAGAAAAGGAGAGAAGGAGTGAAAGAGGGAACACTTAAACAACAACAGTGGGTTCAATTTGCCTCCAAATGATTATCACAACTCAACCACATTCTTACTAATGTTTAAAAAAGTATACAGACCCTCTTCCTCCTCCTCCTCCTCCTCCTCCTCCTCCTCCACCACCACCCTCCCATCCTCCCATTTCCAGCAGTGGAGAGGTAATGAAATATGGTAATGGATTTGGATCCCCGGATTAAAGTCGTCCTACCCTGATTGAAGTTTTCTCCAAATTTCAAACCCTAAAGCAACAACAATTTGTATACATGATTGATTGTGTTTGGATTTTTTAATTGCTTATGTATTTAATTTGCAAATCGGAGAGACAAGAGCGACGGCTGTAATTTACTTGTGTGGGGAGAGAAGCGCTCGTGTCTATATCTCAGTAAATAAAAACAGACTGGGTGCAGAAGGAGAACGGATTCAATGACAAAAACACGCAAAATATCATATAGTAGCTTCTGTTTTCAAGCCTTTGTTTGGAGACCCCAAGATAGCAAAAATAGTCTCCTCTGGCATTGCAATATATTGTGAATTATTTATTTATTTATTGATATAAAAAGTAAAATTAGATGTTACATATTTTAAAACTCCGTGCCATGTATCATTTAGGCCTAATTTAAATGAGGCCAGGAGATTTTTCACTCTTGGTCCCACATCAGATTATTTTCAGTGTTGTCAGTGGTTGTCTGCTTTTTCGTCATGTCGTTCATCTTGTGGCCTAAATTCAGGCCCAAGGTCCCCGGTGTGAGTGCCAAATCTGAATATCTTAATTTTAAAAATATGTCTACTTCCTCGTTTCTTTAATTTTGCATTTTAAAATATGTTTATATATATAAAAGAATGCAAGCACAAAAAGAGAATGAAGCTGGTCTGCTGTCTGTCATGTATGCACGAGGCCTTATAACTGATGAATACTCAGGAAAGAGATGTGAAATATGAATGAGGATTAGCGTGGATGTTAGAAACAGGGTTTACTTTCAGTGGATTAAAGAGCGGAGACCTGGAATCAATGGAGATTCATGAAAACGCATTTCGTGTTGGATATCTGAGTTAGTGAAACAGCCAAAAAATAATATAAAAATAAATTTGATATATATTGATCCTGTGCTGAGGATTAATATCCTTCTTGTGTTTTCAGACTATTTAGGCCTTCATTGGTCTACTTGGAAGACCTAACTTAAGGTATACCCACTGTAAAGTTCCTGTAGGCCACGTCCTGCATTCGTGTGTATGCGTGTGCACGTGCATGTGCGTAAGGGCGTGTTGCCCAAGGTTGAACGCCCCCTCGTGGTTACTTTTGTAAACATCCATAGTGAAGAGCCATTCGAACAGAGAGCAAAGCCCAAGAAGTCTCCAAGCTTCCAGTTTGACAGAGTATTTTCTGATAGGAAACGGTGTCACTGTGTGTGTTTGTTTTTTAACGACAACTTATTATTTTTGCAGCTTTGCTGTATTTTAGTTTAAAGGAGCTCTTTGAGCCTATGGGCGGTTCAAAATGAGCAAGCATGAGTGCACATCACGAAAGGAGCAGAGGAAAGACACGAAAATTACAAATCAAAAATCTGTAAATATATCTTTTTTAAAAATAGACTCAATAATATCATACGCTGCCCTTTTCCGGTTACTGCGCACTGCCTTGAGGTACATCAAACTCGTAAGTCTGTTGAGGATAAACTTGACAGGTAGGCAGAGTAACCTAAAGACTGTTATGGTTGTTGTTTAGGTCGCCATCGTGACACCAGCTTGACAGATTATACTAAAGGCCGCATGCTTAATGATATTGTTAGATAGGTAGAAATGAATTGTGTGATTCTGTCCCCTGATCAAGTATCCGCAAGTAACTGTACAAACATGTCTAATCAGAGGGGTTATGTGTGCAGCATATATGCACCGAAATGATTAAATGTCTAGACACAGGAAGAAGGAAAATAACACTTTTTAATTTGGCTCACGCTTTAGGCTATTTGCGTGGTTAATATTACTGGGGCGAGGCTTTGATATGCCCTCTCAAATCAGGTGGGACGAGCATGTATTGAATCCCCTCTTTCAGTTTGGTGAGTAAATGCGGAGCTCGCCAATTGCTTTTCGTAAAATCCGACATCCGTTTGGATCCGCGATCAATTAGGTAATGAGTGGGAATGCATGTTTCATATGTTTTCTTCCAATTCTCCCCCAAGCTAAATATTTAGAGCATTGTGTTGAAGGAAGAGGAAGGAAATAGAAAAATCATGCAGGGCTGATTGTTTTCATAACACTTGACAGTTCTCACTTCTGTAGGCCTATGGTTACATGAATATAAAGATTTTTTTTTCGCCAAAACGTGTTTCCCTGAAAGACAGTGGGTCTATCAAATCTACTTTTTTAACTTTATTTTATGCATCGTTGTGTCCCCTTGGTTTTTTCTTAGAACTACAGTTACTTATGCTACAGAAAGATGGACACTTGCTATTTAAGTTCTTGAGCTTTCCCTCATTTATTTAAAAAAAAACCTGCTGCGACTAAGCCTCATTTTTAGTAATACTCATTTAATTAGCCATTTAATATTGACATGAATAAATTGAGCGCAAATGGGTATAAAGGCATTACGTTTTTTACTTCGTTAATTGAAATTAAACATATGATCATCTACTCCCCGGGCCAGTCGTTTCTTCGCCGAGTCTCCCTATTGGTTGACGCGCAAATCTGTGGGGCGTCATTGGCCTACGGGATTCGCTTGAGCCAATCACCGTCTTCCCCCGCCCGATTCTATCTGAGGTTGGCGGTGACGTGTGGCCCGCGCTCACGTTGTGATTGGCCAAATTCTCGGTGAGTGACGGGCAGCTGGCCGGCGCGTGTGGGTTAGGGTTCCAGGGGGTTGGGAGCGCGGGCGCTGTCCGCACGAGACCAGGTCCTGAAACTCGCCGTGCGCCACCGTGGATGCTGGGCGCAGGCAGCTTTCCATTGTGTAGTTAAAGAAGTCCGTTTCTATACTCAATTTCATTTCAATCTTTGGCGTTTTCTGGTTTGAGCGCGGGGAAAAGTATATTTTGATTCTGGAGAAATATTTTTTCTTTAGCCAGCGCGAAAGAAATCCGTCTCCAAACTCACACGCAAGCCGCGAGTCCCGCATCTTCGTTTGTGCAGGGTGTCTTGGTCAGCACAGAGAAGGAAGGAAGGAGAAAGAGTGACCAAGAGCTGCCTTTCGTTCCTTCAAACAAGGCAACAGAGTCATCTTCAGTTGCTTTACTCGGAGAGAGAAAGCGCGTTTCTCCCCATTTTCTTACATTTATTTTTCTGCTGCGTAGTTTGCCGTATTTTCTTTTTCTTTTGGGGATGTGAACCTTCAAGATGTGAGCACTTATCCGCTCTCGCTCGTTTTTATTGATGGGAGATAACAGAGTTTTAATGTAAAAGCAACCGAGGACGATTTATCGCAAGAAGAAATGTGCAGAAAAGAACCTGGAACAGAATACACCCGCGAGTGGATCTCTAACAAATATTTTTGTCTTTTAAAACTTTTTTTTAATGTTTGTCTTTTTAAATATTTCTAAACAGACTGAGAGGAGAAAGTTTAGTCTCCACCGGGTTAGTCTCAGTTCAGGGGTCACGGCCAGCGGACCGAGAAGGAGAGAAAGGAGGGACGGCTACTTTGTTTATTTTGCGCATTTTTATTTTTTTAAATATATTTTTTTATTTTTATCCTTTGCAAAACTTTTAATCTAACCTGTATTTTTACGTCCTGGGACTGGTGCAACTTGGTGTTGACGAGCAGCTGAAGGAATGAGAGCTTACGCCGCCGTCTCCCTCCTCTGGTTTAGGAGACGCCAGAACAGACCCGCTGTTGTGTCCCGTCCCCGGGAGGAGGGGGCCCATCTTTGATTCATATTTTTTGACGCCATTTCTTTCTTCCCCTCCACCTGCAAATCCCCCCTTTTCGATGTTTTAACGTCATTGTACCACTTCATCTCAAAGTATCACCTTGCCAATATTTTATTTTGTTTTATTTTTAAGCAAGAAAAAAAGTTCCCTTCTTTGAAGGGAAGTGCCAGCGCTTTTCATTCGTTGGAGGTGACGGTCTCTCGGCATATTGGCCGACTGAAGCGGGGAGTCCGGTGGCATTTTTTTTAAGACTCCTAATAGCTTATCTGGGCCCTCCAGTCCCATCTTTCCGATGGAGATTCACTGTAAGCACGACCCGTTCGCGGCGATGCACAGTAAGTGTATACGTTTATTATTCCTTTCATCTGCATGATCCCTTCTGCCCTGACCCGAACTATCCCCCCGGACCACAAACTCTGCGTGCAGTGCAAGCATTTCCAACTGCACAAAACACTGCAAAACATCATCTTTAAAAGTATTAAAACGTAGATTAAAAAAAGAAAAAAGAAATAAAGAAGAATATACACACAATTATACGAAAAAAGAGCTCCCGTGGTTTAGGCAGATTTTTTTTCTCACATGCAAAAAGGTTTTAACGCTGGATTGCTACTTTGAGATGACGGCACTTAATGTTGAAAGAGTCTGAGTCTGAGGGTACTTTACAAAATTGTTGCGCAAATGTATCTTTAGGCTGCTTGTCATTCTTCTTATAATGGCATATATTTAAAAAAATAACTTCACAATATGGATATTTTTGCAGAGTTTAAATATGGATATAAAATATTTACAAATCTTTAGTCTGAAAATATGAAACTATACATCTTCATATTTCTCCCTGTCTTATTCCTGCAGTTGCTTTTCACCCTACCACTTGTTTCATAACGTCTTCTTTAATATGTATATAAATGTACACAGTGAATGTCAAACAAGTGTAAATCGACCTGGGTTTTGAGTGGAATGAGGAGCTGAAGGGATTTGTGAATCGTGTGATGAAACGCAGGCTGTGCACATTGTGTTGGGCTTGATGTTGTTTTGTGGGAGACGGTTTGTTGTGTTCCACTCTTTTGAAGGGAAGAAGTGCAGCAGGGGTCAGAGAGGGTCGGTGAGCGAGAGAGAGCGAGGGGGGGGAGAGATAGAGAGAGAGAGAGAGAGTCCGCTGGGGTAACAAAGCATGACTAAAAGCTGAACTTGATCCACAAACAGTAATCGCGGTGTGTCCTCACATTACCAGGTTAAACTGCAATTCGCACACACAGGTGCCGGAGATTTTAAGGTTTTATGAGAATATCAACAAAAATAAGCCCAATTTTACCACCCGCAGGTCACAGTTTGTTTTATGTAGCTCGGTGTTTTGCTTAAGGACACTTCAGCAGAGCAGCTATATATTACGGGTGCAGGCTGTGCAAAAGGAGGGGGGAGAGCAACTTTTGGTCACTCAGTCGTGACATGGCGGACCCTGCTTTGTTTTTTCACTTCACTTTCCCTCTCCAAAAATATGCTGCCGTGTACCTCCATTAACACTGACTTTTAAAGCGTATTTATGAAAAAAAGAGTGAATTCGTTTTTAATCAATAAGAAAAAAAAGCGAAGAGAGACCAATACTTCTAGTCTTAATAATTCTGAATTTAACCACAAAATATCCATTATAATTCGGCAAAATGCCCAGTTTGCTAAAGTATGTTCAACTGAAACTATTGCACTATTTCCATTAACGCTGTTGGGCAGTAAAGGCTGGCAGTTGATGCGCAAAAAACAAAACAAACAAACAAAACAAAAAACGTTCAAGCTGTTAAATTAATGCATCTATTGTGTTTGCATATTTACATAAAAAATGTCCCCTCCATACCCGCAGCCTGCACGGTGGCAGTGCATGCCCTGTTTTGTCTTTACACTCAAAAGTCGAATAAAGCGTCCTACAAGCATTTCAGCGTGTGGCTAATAGATTATGCATTATACATTTTTATTGCAGTTTAGTCCCGGAGAGAAGCCGTGTTATGTGACTGACAGAGGTTCCCACGGTGTGTTACCCTGTAGGATTAAAAAAAAAAAGCTGCACACACGCATCCAAAAGCTAGAACGAATCATGTTTCCTCTTCCCTGCCGTTTCACCAAAGCCAATGATCCGCGGTGCTGATGGCAGCGGCGGAGCTAAAGTTATATATGTCAAAGCGCGGAGACGCTTTAAAACGATTACACCTAAAAAATGTCAAAGGTAGAGAGAGAGAGAGAGAGGCTGGGAGGAATCGACTGTGACGCGTGGAAATGTTGTGGAGAGAGTTTGGATGTGTGCTCTGTGTCAATCTGTGTGTGTGTGTGTGTGTGTGTGTGTGTGTGTGTGTGTGTGTGTGTGCGTGCGCGCGCACCAGTGAGTGCGTACCTGTATTTCACATACTCTGCATGTGGGGCGAAAACTTTTAATTTAAGTGGTAATAACACTAGATAGCAAAGTTTTATGTTTTACTGTAAGGCTGTAACAAGTGTGTGTTCTTACTCAAAGTCTTTTCCAAAATATTTTATTTTTTTTAAAAGTCTGATTGTTTTACCTACAGACTTGATACTTATTCCTCTTGTTATTATTCTGCTGAAAATCCCAGTCCCAACAATCATTTGTCTTTATACAGCCTTTTATAATAATGATTAAAACGTGAATATATATATATATATATATATATATATATATATATATATATATATATATATATATATATATATATATATATATATGTAGGCTCATAATAAGCGCGAGCACTCACTAACTATAAAGAGGTATTTCTACCATGAGCAATACCATAAAACGGGGATATTTAAAATATCTATACCAGGTAATTGTGATGGTAATGAGTTGAATTTCATAATCACGTATTGTAATGGTAATAGAGGCATGCTGAATATTAAGTAGGCGAGGCCGTGGCCTACCGTAGAGACTCAGGAGTTGGCGTAAAGAAAATATAGATCTGACTTTCTAATACAGAACTACGCTGAGTGGAACAATTGCAAAGAATCGCGAAAAATACCTTAATCTTAATCCCACAGATTGACTCAAAGTCTATCACTGTAATCACTGAAAATAGGAAGTTAACTTTAAATTATTAATTTCTGCGACTTTTTCTTTTGAGCCCCTCTACCAAATATTAATCATTCCTCCCCTGTTCACATAAAGAAAATACAAAATAGCGCTATACGTCCAAAAAGCCCGTCTGGCACATCTCACCGATCTATTCACTGTTTGCTCAAGGAAATTTGCCTCATCTGTATTCTTGCAGGCAACTTTCCAAACAGGTTTTCGGCCAAAAGTAATTTCTAAGTTCCCCCCCCCCAAAAGACAGAGAGCAGAGAAAAGAGAGAGGGAACCGGTGGCGTTTTGTTGCGATTTCTCTTTTGCTTTATTTTTGAGTCGTCAGGCCGTGACGGGGCAGATGAGAGATGAGAGAGAGAGAGAGTGTGAGAGCCTCGTGGACAGAGAGTGAGAGAGACATTGAGGAATGTCGCTGGAAGAGAGAGACAGAGAGCCTAATGGACCTTATTTTCTGGATGGGGGAGCGCGAATATATTCTGCTTTATCTCTGTATTTTTTTTCCTCCCGGAAACAGTGAATCAATCAAACATTTAAGGTGGTGCTGGGCTCTTAAGTCAACTCTTATGAAGGGTAAATAAATAAAATACAACAGGGATGCATAATGACCGCTGGTCCCTTGGCTGTCTCTGTCCCTCTCTGATTCAGCAGGGTGAAAATGAAGCTGCTGCTTCTGCCAACACCCCCCCCCCTCTGGAGACTTCAGAGGGTTTAGCTTCTGGAAAGACCTTTAAAGGCCAAGGCTCCTAATTTGGCAAAAAAAAAATCTTCATTTTGCAACAAAATCTCCTGAGCTATTAATTGAATTTCTGGGAGCAAGTGGTTAATTTGCTTGGTCAGAGGGATGAATTACTGACATCTGTCAGAAGACTCACCCAGCTGTGGGAACATCAGCCCAGATTCTTCTGTAATTATTTTTAAAGACAAGAAAGGAAATAGTTTCTTCTAGTATTAAGAGAAATTTCTGAGTGTTCTGAGTCTTCCTTTAGGTTGTCATAAATAATAATAAAAAAGGGTAAGCTCAAATTTAGCCTTGCTCTGGGCCAGCACCGTTCCTCTCTCTAACCTAATGCCTAAACATGGCATATAACCTCTGAAATGAGAACTTGTATAGCTTATTTGGAGAATTACAGCCGATAAACAAATGCCTTTATAGATCTGCGTTTTCTCCCTATCAGTATTTATAGGCTTGGAAAATAAATTTCAAACACATAATCCACACAGCCTACCCCAAGAATGGTGAGAGTCTGAACGCCTAATGCCAACAGTAAATACACAGATAAGTGAATAAATAGTTATCTGGAGGTTTTTGTAGGTCACAAGTCATTCCTCTCCATCTCTTTACAAAGCAAGGCATATTTCATGCCCTGGCCCAGATAGGAAGGGTGAAAGGAACCATTTCATTTACTCTTATCTGAGAAAGAGGGAGGGAGGGAGAGCGAGGGAGCGTCTTCTCTGCAGATACCTTTGGTGAGGAGGATGTAGCGCAGTAGGCTTCTATAAATGATCCTACAAAAAAAAGGGGGCTTTTATTCACTGAGAGGTTATGGGAAATAATAATAAAGAGAGGAAGGAGGAAAAATGCATTTAGACAGCCTTATAAGGTATTCACTGAATGTAAGAAATAGTGTCACAGAGCTGAGTTTGTCCATGGAGGTCAGCTGGCTCTTTCATGCTTTGAGGAATTGTATGAGTTCTCTCTGCATATGCTGAATGGGACTGGGCAGTGAGTGTTTCCAGTAAAGTCAGCCATAGGAAATCAACAGATTGCTCATTTATTACAAAAACAACTGGGCCAGGGGTGCCCTGCCAGCTTGAGGGTCAACTACTGACTGCCTGTGAAGGACTATGAGGAAGCTGAGGATCTTTATTGGATGCGATGTCACATCTCTTCTAACTTCTTTCTGATTACTAACTTTCTACTAAACGCATAAAACATGACAACATATTTTATAAAAAGTGTGGCTGGATGCAGCAGTCTGGAGGAATTCCAGTGGGCTGAGGGTGATAGAGCGTGTCATGTGGTCCACCAGAGCAAATTTTTAAATTGTGATTTTGGACGTTATAAATAAAACTGGGTCGACTTGACTGTGTGTGCTATCAAGAGCAATGGCTTCACAGCACCCATTAATATGACAAAAATAACGCTTTGAAAGCCAGCAAGTTCTCTAAGTGGAAATCAATCAGAGCACATGGAACAGTTGTGAGCTACAAAATCTTATTTTGCAAAATAAAATAGAAAATGTACATCAAGAACCTTTCAATCCAGGCTCTATCCAGCTCTTGAAGAGCTAATTTCAGATGAACTGTCCTCTTCATTCAGAGACAACTGGGCATCTCACAGTAACTTTACTGCATTATTATCCGTCAGAAATACTATAATCATAAAGAAACCTTTTGCATACAGAACTTCAAAAAACATTACTTCAGCACTGAATGATTTTCCAAACCACTGCCAAGTTAATAAAAGAGTGAGATTTAGCATTTCCCATTCACAGTATTAAGGGGAGACAGGGCTTTTGTCCCTAGTCCAGGGTAAATTTCACAAAAGCTGCAAAACTTTTATATATTGTGACTCAGTAATATCCATATTTGAACATTCAAATGTGTGTAAAGTCTTTCAAACTCTATGCTTCCACTTTGTAAATTTCTGTTTTAAATTTCGAGCATCCAAACTGAAGATAATAAGACCTCTTAGGCTGTACGAAGCAAATAGTCTTTACCAGCTTTACAGTATTTCCTCTGATGAATCAACTAAAGGTGTAGGTGTCCTACTGCAGCCATGGAAGCAGAAATATGAAAAATGAGAACACATACGTTCTAATTTGGTGATTTACTTCTTTGATTGAACAGGTTTCACAGTAAACAAAAAACATTCTTTAAACAAAGCTCAGGATGAAGTTCATACTGGTCGTCACTGAGCTTTGGTTGAGCCCAGCTCATGGGGCGTATTACTGTCTGCATTTTCCTGTCTTTCATAAAGAGCGATTGCTTTTCAAATTGCACTCTGCAGCAAGCGTCTGCATAATGAGACTTCTTCTATCTGAAAAAAATAAAGTAGTAAGGAAGAGAGTCGCCGACCACATTAGCCATTTGGAAATAGCTTTGTTTGATTTCACAGAATGAGACTCTCCACACTTTACATTTTTGTATTTATCTTCCCTGTATTGACCTATTTATATTTATGCTGGAGAAACCTCAGTGTGTGTGTGTGTGTGTGTGCGCGCGCATTTGCGTGTGTTTCTTTATTTTATGCTGATGGAGAGAAGTTGAGGACAGGGGGACAGGTTCAGGGGACAGCTTGGTGTTTTAGGGGGTATCCCTGTTGGGGTTATGTGTTTAAAATCTATTACCCCCACAGCTAGGATTAGTGTGCATGTGTGTGTGTGTGTGTGTGAGTTTGTGTGTGTTTCCCCTAAAGACATAATCACTATGGTAATATAAAAGCCAGTGGATTAAATGGTAGAAAAATTCTAGTTGATTTAAACTTCGCCTTTGGTGAGCAACATACAGCATATACGTCCCCAAAAAATAAATAAATAAATTGGGGAACCAGTCGTTCTCTTTCTCACTGTTTCCTGTGTTTCTGTTGGTGGATACAGCGTTTAATCCCTTCAACTCAAATCAAGAACTTCCTGGGTTCAGACTCGGCCTGGCTCACTGGAGCCTCACACCGTGGTGTTTGCATGGTGGTGAAAGTCGTGGTCTGTTTAAGTGCATCGCCAGTGATATGCTGCTGACCTGCTCACAATCTATTTCCAGTCAGTGGCTGCTTGGACATGTTCCACTATAGGATAACTGAAAGAAACTAGATGGATGCAGTATATTATGTGTATATATAAATTACTCTCCTTTCCAGTTTTTTTATTTATTGTCCTCGTCGCTTTGTGGCTGCCATTTAAATCTGTTTATGCAACTTTCTAATAGGCATCTGTGATTTTCTGTGACTTATGGCCACAGTAGAAGTTTATTCAATTATGCAAAGGTTCAGCCTGTCTTTTCTCCTATTCTATTTTTGCTGTCCTTCATTCATTTCCTTGTACTTTCATGCCTTCATCCCTCAGGGGGAATATTAGCGGTGTCTTTCACTAAAGGGGCCAAGGCAAGGCCTTGGTCAATAATTAATTAAAATCCCTTCATTTACTCAAAATCTTTGCTTAGCCTGCCCCTGGTGAAATTGGGCAAAGTTTGCACTTTGGAAGAGTATTATAGAAGGATAAATCAGAGGCAGGAGAGAAAACAGATATATTTGAGATAGTAAATTAACTCCAGCTAAGGGCCAACAGCTGTGGGATTGTAACCTAGAAAGTGTTGCTGAAGTAACAATTTCACAGGCAAACAAATGTAAATATACAGATGCAAGCTGTTAATGGAACAGACCCAACATCACTTTGCTGAATTGGAACTGATAGTATTAAAACAGAGACAGTAGGATCTAACTGCTGCAGCAATACGTAACTGAACCAGTAGATGAACATAA